>JAKCPI010011109.1:0-37227 GCA_023213315.1 Euborellia annulipes | reverse complement strand
AAAGGGTGCGGAGTCCACCCCCTATATGGCACGTGAATGCAAAGGAGCCAGTAAAGGACCTTTCACACTGATAAATGCAAGACTTGGGCTAGCGATGCCAAATTCCCCCCCCTTTTGTTGATGTTTAAATATTTCGGTCAAGTATCCTAAAAATATAATACTTTCTTTGATAATATGGAAAAATAAAAAAAGTATATTTTCAATATTTTTCTTTGAATTCTAAATCCGAAATCATTTTTATTTTTTTTTCATAGTACAATAATAAATCTTTTTTATTTTTTTTGGATAGCCATTTATCTCAAGAATAAATCGTACATGGTTCAAATTTTATTTGCTCTGAAAAAATTTCATTGATCTAGCTCGTTGAGTTTTTAAAATATCATGTTCAAACACACATTAATTAAATTCAACAAGTTCTAAAATGTCGAGAATCATTTTTAAGAGTACAATACTTTTTTTGTAGCTAGTACTAGAAAGTAAATAACAAGGCAAAATGAAAAATGCTAGAAAAAAAAATACAAAATAAAATAACTCACATTGTGAAGACCGAAGTGGTCGATTCGGCCAGAGTAAGCATCCTGACTGGGGGTAACGAAGATCGAAGGCAACTGGAATTAAAAGAGAGAAAAAAGACATTAATTGGGATCTTATTTAATTTCTTTTCTTTTTTTTTTCAATGGATAACAAGAAAGCTCTTATTTTTATTTTATTACTCCGATAGATAAATGAATCAGAAAAGTCTTATTTTGAAAGAGAAATAATTGAGATGAGATAACAACAAATAATGAAAGGAAAATTATCGATATCTTTGTTTTCTAATGAGGAATATGTTTTTACTTTCTCTTACCTATGTATATATGTAATATATATATAGAGAGAAAGTATTGGATTCATGTCAAAAATTCGATGTCGAGATTTTTGATGGATCTTCACGTTTTGAGGTCCCCCTGAATCCAAAAACTGGTTTTCGCGACATGGTCTGTCCGTGTGTGTGTGTGTGTGTGTGTGTGTGTGGGTGGGTGGGTGGGTGGGTGGGTGGGTGGGTGTGTGTGTGTGTGTGTTCAATTTTAAGTGAAGGAATTGAGCTAGGAGGTTGAAATTGTAGAATTAGTTAAACACCCCCGGGACCGGAAAAATAAGCTTTTAATCGAATCGGCCCGAAAGGAGTACCTAGTACTTTACTGATGTACTTTTTCAGTTTTTTCGATTTTCTCAAAGTTTGCTCAACGATTTTTTTAAAATTCAAAAAATCAATTATTTTTTAGATGCTCTTCCAAATGTTATATTCTCATTTTGCGATTGAAATCTTCTGAAGACCACTTTTACTCTTGTATTTCATAAAAAGAGAGAAGAAATGGTTGCCATGGTAACAAAACATAAATATTTTCCCATACTGATAAATTTTACATCTGAATTGATGTTCCATACTGTCGGGAACTAAATACATGTTGACACAAAAAATCTGGTGTGACAAGCACAGAACACAACTTTCGATTACCGAAGGTAAGAGAAAGTTGTGTGCTGTGCGCCAGTCACACCAGATTTTTTTTGTTTGAATTCTTAGCTAATGTCCAAAAACTCTGCCAAACACAAGATTTCACAACAAAAAATTTAAATCTCTTTAATTTGGGTGATTATATTTCGAAAATTCAAAGTATATCTTGTTGCTCAGGGGCCCACATCTTGTGGGTACGTGAATGGCGACCACGAGCTGCCCGAGCTCCCGACAGGCTGTCCTTCAGTTCTTTAAATGTCTGTCTCTTCATTCCTCTATTCAACAGGCGTCAGCCCGTGCGATGGGCCGGCCTGTCCTATTTCTTCCGGTCGTAAAAACGTATGAAAGGGTTGGAGGGAAAGAGTGAGATCCGCCGACCCCGCATCACGGGACAAGGCGAGGATAGAAGAAAAAGAAGAAAGTTATATCTTGTAAGCTCAATGATGATGGTACCAGAAGAAATACAACACTTCTTCTTCTGTCCTCGCCTTATTCCCGCGATGCACGGACTTCACTTTTTCTTTTCAAACCTATCACGCGTTTTTGCGATCGGAAGAAATAGGGCAGGCCGGCCCGTCGCACGGTCTGACGCCTGTTGAAAAGAGGAAGGAAGAGATAGACATACAAAGAACTTTCGGACTCTCTGACCGAGCTCGGTCAGCTCGTGGTCGCCATCCACGTTGCCTATGTGGTCAGCATAGCGAAAACGTAAACAAATGATTCTTTGGTGTAAAAGTTTTTGTATTTCTTCTATCATCATCGCTAATATTTAAATATTACTTTAAAGATGGAGTGAAGAATAAACAACTAAATTTCTCCCAAGATCCGGGTTATTAAGCAATGCCAAGCGGAAATCGGGATAGGTGGCCCTGAGAAACAAGACTGTTGAACACCCACAGGGAGTCATTGAGACTGAATTGTATAATATTTCAAATATGCATGTAATATTTGTAAACTATAGTCAATATCGCTTATTTAGCTGAATTAACCTTAAAAAAAAACTTGCTATATTATTAGTTTTGTCTATATATTTTTTTTTGAAATATTTTAATTAAACGAAAAGTGTTTATAAATTCTATATTTTTATTCATTTCCTTTTTGGTTTAAATTATTTTCTAAAATATAATATAAACCGGGCGTACATATTTAATCTCTTTCCCTATTAAATAACTCTCACTCCCTTGCAATCATTTTTGTTTTAAGTTTACATATATAAATATTAAACGAACAAACAACGAAGGGCCTTTCTGAAAGTTTCCCCATGTTATATTATAAATTGTGTATATAGCCAGCCTGGGCTATATATTGAGGGACAATAGAAAGAAAAATATTTTATTTTATTTTCTCTGGCTCAAAGGACTGACTGTCAATGAGAGCGCGAATGGAGATGGAAAATAAGAATGATTTAAGCTAAGAGGAAGTCTCTTTTCAATTGTGGATTAGCTTCATTTCCTTGTTTTGAATAAATACAATATACTGTATAAACCAAATGAAAATGTCAATTTTTTTAATAAAAAAATTAAATGGCTCCAGCAGAGTGAAAACATCATCATTAGAGCTACCGTAGATCTACAGTATCATTCATTACATAGAAGTCACAAAAATTTTGAAAAAAGAAAATATAAGCTACTGTGTGTTAAAATAGGATTCTCATTTAGTAGAAGACATTCAATGTTCTCAAAGAACTAGGCGAAACAAAAAAATTCCCGTCTATATTATTAAATTAAAAGAGCGAAAAAAATCGGATAAAATTTCAAAAAAAAGGGTAAAAAATGGATAAAAAATTACACGGGTAAGAAAATATAATGAGCTCAGAGAATAGAATTTGAGAAAGTGTGAAGTTGGAAAGATCATTGTGTGGTTTTATGAAAGCACGATGCAAATGAAACTTTTTTTCGGATCGTAGGCGTTTAACTGAAAATTTTCAGAAAATTATTCAATTAAGGGTATTAAAATCGCGTTTTTAATCTTAACTTAATAAGTGGAAAATGGGAAATCAATAGACGCATGTTAAAAACTGAGAACAATATTTATTTAGTAATTGAAGATTTGAATCATTTTAAATTATTTTAAAAATTATATTTTATCAATTTAAAAATTGAATAATTAAATCTCACAATCATTTTTTTATAATTCATCATATATATTAAATTTCAACTGTCCTATTTTTGTCATCACGGCTTGTGACATCATAGCTTGTAGCGTCACGGCCCTTGACGTCACGGCTTGTAACGCGACATGCTGATAGAAGAGCGATAAAATTTGAGAGGATCAAATAAAAGTTTCACCTTAAAAAAAAAATAGAAAAAGTTAAATTTCAACTGTCCTATTTTTGTCATCACGGCTTGTGACATCATAGCTTGTAGCGTCACGGCCCTTGACGTCACGGCTTGTAACGCGACATGCTGATAGAAGAGCGATAAAATTTGAGAGGATCAAATAAAAGTTTCACCTTAAAAAAAATAGAAAAAGTTAAATTTCAACTGTCCTATTTTTGTCATCACGGCTTGTGACATCATAGCTTGTAGCGTCACGGCCTTTGACGTCACGGCTTGTAACGCGACATGCTGATAGAAGAGCGATAAAATTTGAGAGGATCAAATAAAAGTTTCACCTTAAAAAAAAAATAGAAAAAAGTTCCTAGAATAAGAAAAAGAATCAACTACAAAAGTGAGAAAATGGTTAAAATTTTCTTCGAAAACATGGAAGCAATTTTAAAGAACTTCTTAATTCGAATCATGTGGGAATTGTTGTGTGTTTCTAGTACCACGAACCATGTATGCCTAATCATTAAGTATCATTGATAAAAACAAACACTTTGGAATTTGTTGTTGGACGACCACACGAAGAGTTTAACACTCCTCGCAAAGGCCGCCAAACACAGGAATGCATGTTTGGTTGCCTATCAGAAGGCAATTCCATTTGTTGGCCACTGCCCTCGTCTATTTGATAAGAACACACATTAACAATAAACTCTATATTGAATTTAATTATGCAAATTTTTATGACTTTTATAAAAGAGATTAAATTTTAATTCCTCTTCATAAAATATCTTATAAAAGAAAAATCGAAGGGAAAATAAATTTACTCCAAAGACAAAAGCGCGATAAAAGAATTATAATTCATCTTTGAACTCATTTTAATTTCTCTAAACAATTATATGGTCTGTAAAAGAAAGTGGGAGTGGATTTATTTGTTGATTCAAAAAGAATAAAATCGGAGGTGGGAATGTCTACAAAAAGCTTTATTGTCTTAGGAAATGGCCCGATTTGTTTATTCGTACTGCATCTGCCATTTAAAGAAAGAAAAGGAATAAAAATGTTTTATGCCCAAGGCGGCTTAGCTGACTGCCTTTTCGATTAATCAAAGTGAATAATTTCCTTTCCAAATAGCACGGCGATTATTAATTTATGGTTGTGAATTACTAATGCTTTTTTATTATGAATTAATTAGGCCTAAATACAATTTTAGAACTATACTAAACGATCTTTGTAATCTAAATTGGTGAAGTAGCGAGGAGCACTCTTCTAGAAATTAGAGTGTAAACCAGGCAGAAGAGACAGGTGCAAGTCAAAATATTTAAATTATTTGGTTTATTATTTGTATTTTTTCAAGACTTTTCTTAAGGTGCGCGTCTCGGGGTGCTAATTTTGGGTCTTTCCAGCGGCCACAATTTTGAAGCTATCGACCTCAAATTTTTTTTTAATTAAAGCTATTTAAAATATCTACAAATAATAGAAGCCCTTTTTTTGATTTTCGAAAAAATAATTTTTTTTTTTAGATTAATCGCAATAAATAAAAGATATTTTAAAAAAAGGAGCTCTATAAGTTGTAGATAATTAAATTAGTAATCATTGTGTTAAAGAATAATTAATCTTTTGCCTTTAATTAATTAGCTGGAAGGTCTAGAATGAAATGCAATTTGTCCCTTGTATTCCTATGGGGAACACTAACGCCATCTCTTGCCGCCTCGAGTCAATCGTGTCTTAACGGTTTTTCGAGACGCGCACCTTAATCTGAACCCACATAGTCTTTAAAAGAATGAACGTTTTTTTAACAAGTAGGCTATATTTATTTATTAACTGGAAGATTTAATATTTATTTGTACTGCTAATTTATGAAAAATTGAAATTTTTAAATTTGAAAAATTCCAAAAAAAAAAAGGAATATGTTTATATGCATCCGATCAACAGAAAATAATGTAGGCACCACGCCGGTACGCGGGGAGTCCCTCTAACTAGGACATTTTCCCTAGCATAGAAGAGGTTGGATAAAAGGAACCGGGAAATAAGGATTAGTTCACTAGCTAGAGACGAAAGCAGGAGGAGGAGTTAGAGATAGGAAATAATGTAACTTCACGGAGTGCGGCCAGAGGCCGGTTGGCTTTGATGTGTGTGTTTTCGTGCAGGAATGCACCTCGGGTAAATAAACGGGGATGCCGATAGGAATTTCAAATAAATAAAAGAGAAAATATATATAATATTTCAACAAACTATTCTTCTTTTAATGTTGTCCTTTCGACTATAGACTCCCATTTACGGGTATTTTCTTTATTATGTATAATTTAAATCTCAAAATACTGATGGCTACCAGGGGACGTTCAACACTCTTATTCCTAGTAGCCACCAACCGAAGTTTTTTTTTGTTTTGTCGTGCGTTTTTTTTTTTTTTTCTTTTAATTATATCAAAGTTAACTATTTTGTTTATTCTCGGAAAATAAATATTTGAAAATGTTCGTTTTTCAATATATGGGGTGAATTGTTTGAGAGAGAATTTTACTCTGATAAAATAAATTTCCATTGTGACTGACGCCCCCAGGACAAAGCTATCGAATCCAACTAGTTATAAATCTTTGATATGAATTTACAAATTTACATTGAAAAAAAAATATCAATAGATAGGTTTATATATACCAATAATAGATACAATATTTGCATAATTGACAAAACAATTATTGAACTGGCCGGAGGTATTTTTATAGTTAAATTAAGAGCTTTACTTGGATGTGTGTTATTAATTTCATAGATTTTGTACGAATTTATGTATTTCAATTTTAATCAGTTTCATTTTTTTTTTTTTAATTTGGGGAGACGTAGTAAAATTAATTTATCTTTTATCGCCTGAAATCATAGAGATACTAATAGTGCCAAAAAGTATAATTTAAATAATGAGGGCAGAAATTCGTTTTTGATTTCAATGCAACCCATATAATAAAGAATTTCGATAAATTGCTCCCGAGTAGATCATATCCCTGTTATGAAGTTATTAAATATCTATAGATATTATCAATATTATAATAATAATCCAAATTATTTTTATTATTCGTCATAAAAATTCAGATTTAATTAAACAAAATTATGGAGTATATAATAATGTAATATTTATACAAAAAATACAGATATATTAGTAAAAGTGATGAAATCAGGGCTCTTTCAAGTGTTGGAGTAAAAGATAAAGATATGATATGTAAGGAATTTAATTTTAAATATTATATTCATGATAATAAAAAGATCATAAAAAAACAGGATCTTGTGCATTTAGAATATTTAATATCTAATAAAAATGTGGGCGGGTTATTTAATTATTTCGATCGAAAAAATAATAAAAATGTTTAATATATGAAATTTAATGAGCGAGCAAAAAAAAAAGAGCGAAAACGATTCTAATAAAGAACGTATAAAGAATACTTTGAGTAAAAATTAAATTATTAGGAAAAAAAAATAAACAAACAAATTTTCTAATAACAGCAGAAACATTTTGAGACCAGCACCCCAAATTGTGGAACGCGTACCACTTACTATTACAACAAATAAATTTCTAATTGTTCAAAATTAAAATAAATTTTGAATATATTTAATCTTATTTCTTGTATTTTCATACATTTTTTTTATAAATACTTAATAAATTCATCTGACTGTCTGGGATCTTAACCCACTCCCCTTGGCTTTCAGATTATCAATATTGTAGGAGGCGAAAATAAAGAAAAGAACGAGAGAGGACCTTGGCCCATGTTTTTAGGATAGGTATTATTTTATTAGCATGGGCCGGCCGGCCCTTAAAAGGCCGACCCCTGGGAGCAAACGGCAGTACAGGTCGACAGGGTCTCCAGACGGGAGCTCTCTGTACTCAGACGACGACGACGACGAGTACGAAGGCCAGACAACCAGACGGGTTTCTGTCCCTTGTATTCGCCAACGACGGGATAAGAGCCAGACGGGCTCATATCCAACTATAAGCCGACGACGAGGATATAGCCAGACGGGCTATAGCACAGCGAGCAGGCGGCTCGCGAACGTGCGCAGCAGGAAGAGGACGCGAGAACGCGAATATCGCGGAGTGCGAGTTTGTTCGCGTTTCCCCTCTTCGCTCCACCCCTTGTATATAAACTTTCATTGCGTGTTGGTGACTTTTATTTTATTTTATTTTATTCACTTGTGTTTGTTTTGTAAATATTTAAATCAATTTATTATACATTAAAATACCTTTTCTTATTTTATTAATAAATTATAAACTTTTAAAATTGTAAATACCTTTTTATTTTACAATTTCCCTACAAAATGGGGGCTCGTCCGGGATTTGAATAAACAAAAGGGACACTCATTCGAGATTTGGAGCCGTAAAAGACGATAGCTCGCCCCTACAAAATGGGGATCGCGCCGAGATTTGAACTTTAATCGGGAACCAAAATCGTCAATTTGAACTATTATTTGTGTGTCCGTGCGAGTGAATTTTTAAGTGCAACGAACTTTGTAAAAATTCCAACAAGGGACAAGTGACCGCTGAAGAAAGTTTTTTTTTAAAGTGTTTTAAATATTTCAGGGCTATTGCCCAAAAGACAAGGGACAAGGGTCTTTTTAGACAAATTGCGGCGCCTTTGTGTGCGTGCACAAAGGACGAAAACTGTGAAAGTGCTTTGTGTGTGCATTTGCTCGTGCACCTGTTTGACTTTAGAATTTATTCCTTTTTAAAATATGGGGATTAAGAAAAAATACAGAAGAATGAAGCTCGGGGATATTCCTGAGGTGGCTGAACGCATTGAAAGGGCAGACTTTTGGACTATTAGAAAATTTTATTACTTACTTTATGAGGACCAGCCAAATAAATTTAGCCGATGCCGTGTCAGAAAATTTGAAGAGTATGACATGGTGTATGGCTCAAAGGAATATAATGAGAAATTAGATTTCATCAAGACATTTTCGACAGACGACGTACTCGACATCATGCTGGTGTTGGGCTTCCCTCCACAAGACGGCGTGGACCCTGCCGAGGAACTGCTGGAGCACCTGTGCTGTGTGCGTGGCATTCAGGACTGGTACGAGGAAAACGACGACGACAAGGAAGAGAAAAGCGAGGATGCAGAAGACGTCTCATCCCCTGCAGACGGCGGACCCGAGGTGGTGCTTTCTCTCAACCTTGAACTCGGTACCAGCGATGAAGCGACTCCAGTGGTTAACAACGACGACGACGACGCCAGGATGATCGACGAGCGACGGGGCGATGAAATCAAGTATGTTGACGATATTCCCCTACCCCCTGAAGACGGCAACCCGAGCGACGATGACGGTGGCGGCCACGAAGAGCTTTTGCCTAGCAAGGTAGGCAATAAGCAAGACGACGGCGACGTTGAAACAGACGAGAAGTTTTCGCCTAGCTCAATCGGAAACTCCAACGACGAGGCGAATTTTTCACTCTCTGACGGCGTGAGAGAAGGAAATGATGAAAATAACGAAGTTGAAGGCGAAAATAAAGATGAAGAAACGGATAAAGACGAACAAGATGAAACCAAAGACGAAGATGACGAAATTAAAAATGAAATTGAAACAATGAACGACGTATTTAATAAAGAAACTAATAAAGACGAAAACAAACAACATTTGAATAAAGAAGACGAAGGCGAAAATAAAGACGAATCGAGACTAGAAGACAAAGAAGAAGAAAAAGATATTTTAAATTTCATAAGAGAGGAATATGAATTTGATGACGTTATCGAGAAGAGTTTGAACGAGGATGCAAATGAAGTGGAAGAAAATGCTGAAATTAAAGAAGCAAGAAGAGAAGATAGCAAGAATGAAGAAAAGAAGAGCAAGACGTCGAAGGCAGAATCTTTTCCGACGTTGAGGCGGAAGACGGGGCCAGATAAAGATATGTTTCAGGTTGGCCGACAGGCACTTCGAGCTCGAGTATGGGCCCACAGGCGAGAGGTCCATCGGAAGGCGTCCAACCGCATGCTGACGAAAGAAGGAAGGATGACGTGCGCCTTAGCAGATCGGCAACCCGGTGTCCAGCCAGTGTCCGAGGGCGACCACGGTGTCCAGCCAGTGTTCGAGGGCGAACACATTGCTCAGGATGGCCGAGTTGTAGGAGGCGAAAATAAAGAAAAGAACGAGAGAGGACCTTGGCCCATGTTTTTAGGATAGGTATTATTTTATTAGCATGGGCCGGCCGGCCCTTAAAAGGCCGACCCCTGGGAGCAAACGGCAGTACAGGTCGACAGGGTCTCCAGACGGGAGCTCTCTGTACTCAGACGACGACGACGACGAGTACGAAGGCCAGACAACCAGACGGGTTTCTGTCCCTTGTATTCGCCAACGACGGGATAAGAGCCAGACGGGCTCATATCCAACTATAAGCCGACGACGAGGATATAGCCAGACGGGCTATAGCACAGCGAGCAGGCGGCTCGCGAACGTGCGCAGCAGGAAGAGGACGCGAGAACGCGAATATCGCGGAGTGCGAGTTTGTTCGCGTTTCCCCTCTTCGCTCCACCCCTTGTATATAAACTTTCATTGCGTGTTGGTGACTTTTATTTTATTTTATTTTATTCACTTGTGTTTGTTCTGTAAATATTTAAATCAATTTATTATACATTAAAATACCTTTTCTTATTTTATTAATAAATTATAAACTTTTAAAATTGTAAATACCTTTTTATTTTACAATTTCCCTACAATATTGACATTTGTAATGTCACGGTCACGGGTTTGCTTATAGAATATACGTACGCGACTATAAATTCACTTTATTTATGAGTAGTTTAAAAAGTAAATCCTGGACCTTTTAAAGAAATTTCTTAAGTAAACATCCTCAAAGGGGATCCTTAGAAGTTGGAGTCGGGCCGTGCGGATAGTATATGGTATATAGATTATAGGAATGTCTAGTGCCATTCTTGTTACTGTTCTTGTTTTTTTTTTGTGAAAATAATATTTAGAGGAAAACCTCGCTTCCATTATAATTAACTTTCGATAAGCTTATAAATACATAATTGACAGGAAATATAACTGCATTTACCTCACGCCCTCATGAAAATAAAAATATTTTAAAACCAATTTAATTAACTTTGAATAATCCCTTTATTATTGTTCAAATAAAATCATTTTATTATTTGCTAATTTATAAATTAATTTGTGTATGAATTCACCTGAACTCAGAAGCATTGAGTGAGAAGATTTTATTTCATAATCAATATGAAATGAATTCACTCAAAGTCCCAGGCAAAATTTATTCAGATATAAATAAATATTAACAGACACAAGCTATTAATTCATCAAATTAATTAAAAGATTAATAAATATGTCTATAAAGCCTCCGTTACGGAAAGACAAAAGTCTGTGAGCTTATAACTATATTGTTATTAAAAGGAAATTTGGCCAGTAATAGGTCAAAAACTTTATTAACTCAGGGCAATGTTTCATCAATTTGGTGTAGGACTTCTTCAATGGTCGGATTAATGAGCCTAGGAAAACGAGCACGACTCGAAATGTTTATGCAGTTCATGAACTCCAATCTTACTGGGACTAATTGTTATTAGGCCTATTGTGTATTTCTAATAAATAAAATAAATACATAAAACATACCTATACCTAATGTATTTCTTATTAAGTCTTTTTTATACCCTGGTTCGAGACGGTTGTTCGCTGCAGGGGCAATTGATTGCACCTAAGGACTTTTGCCCCGCTAGTGCGGACTTTTACCCCGCTCGGTGGGGCAAAAGTCCGCGAATGAAAATTTTTGTTTAGATGCCTCTACTGTTCTTGGGTTACTGATTTGGAAACCCGTAAAATTATGTAAGATAGTCAAGAAACCAGGCTTTCAGGGGATATTCCAATCTTTATTGTATCTTTCATAGGAAGGTCAAAAAAAAATCCCCCAAAAAAAAAACTTTGCCTCACCTTACTCTATCCCTTTCTATTCATAGAATACATGTTTTGATAGCATCATGGTAAACGAAACTTTATGAACTACGCAATAAAATTATTTATTAGAGAGCTTTAATTTTAGATTAACTTAAGAATTCAATGATAGATAAATAATGAGACTTCTTTTAATGAAGTAGGCCTATTGATGAATAGAAAAAATCTTTAATCCGACATATCCGATTATATTTGATGAAAAAGAATGGGCTTGAAAACTTACTTTTTCACTTTCCTATACTACAATAAATAAAACCCTCTCCAGGTTCAAATTTTACTTTAGTGAGCATAATGAACATGAAATTTTAACAACCTAAAATGATTATTATTCAATATTATTTGAAATAAAAACATTCAAATAATAAATAAGACGATCTAAATTTGAGATGGTTATTTAATAAATTTATTTTAACATAAAAGGATTTAAATGAAATAATAATAATGCTGATTACGTTTCCAAATTTCCATATGCCCATTTATATCTCTATCAATTTTATAATACAATATAATATAATTTATACGTATCTACATTTTAAAAGGTAAAAGCTATAAAGTTAAAATTTGTTTAATAACTTTAGAATGATATTTTTGAAGGTATATAAAATTATTTAATGTTTCTGCCACGTTTGAATAAAATATTTTTGGTTTTATAGAATAGTGGAAATTATTCTCATATTTCATGTTAACTCGTTTGCAGTAGAAACAAATGAGTTAACACAATGAGGTCAATCAGCGTAAAGAGGATCATTGCTATTAAATCAATTAAATAAAAGTGTTTTAGACTAAAAAAAAAAAAACACTTTTATTTTAATTATAAAATTTAATCGAGAAGAGCAAGAGAGGTGGGGGAGTTAATTGATTCAGATGAAATCACAGAGCGATCTGAAATCAAACAATATTAATTAAAGTAATTTGGAGAAGCAATTCATATACCAGGCTAACTGAATTTGTCACCATTTTGACATTTGACTTTATAAGAGGTTGAATATTAAATTATGGTTAATTGGCTGGTATTAGGCTAGACTAATATAATATATCTGTCTATATACAAAATCACCACGAAATGAAATTTTTTTTATAACTGTAATTATAAAAAAAAAGTTCATCTTGGTTTGGTGAAGCATCATGAGAACTTAAAAATCAGGGGCGTATATAAGGGGGGCCGAGGGGGCCCGGCCCCCCCCCCGAAATTTCCCAAACACATATACATATATAGGGTTATACAGACATCAGCGCAACAAATTTTTCCGCAGGATGGAAAACTTTGATTCCGCAAAAGAAAAAGTGTTCCGCAAAAAATTTCGTGTTAAAAAAATTTAGTTTCTTAAAAAAAAAATTTTCCGCAGAAAAATTTTTGAGTTCGGCCCCCCCCCCGAAAAAAATTTCTATATACGCCCCTGTTAAAAATACTATTTTTTTTGCTTAAAATGGCCTTGGCAAGTAGGCTACACCATTTGGCCAGCATAGGTGACTAACAACGCATAAGAAAAAGTAAAATTAATTACAATCAAAATAAAATAAAAATAAAAATCCTTTCTATGCATATTAATGTTTATAATTGTAATTAGAAGATCCTGATATTTGATTTCTCGTACAGACATTAGATGTGTGTTTGGAATATAAAAAGAATTTTACACGATTCAAATGAATTGTTCAGGTTTTTTTTTTTTTTTTAGCTCTCACGGGGTACGAAAAATCTGGTGTGACAAGCACAGTACCTTCGGTAATCAAAAGTTGTGTTCTGTGCGACCAGTCACACCTGATATTTTCCTTAATTATGTAGAAATAACCTCAATTAAAATGTTTAATTTCAAGAAAATCCATAGTTCCCTAAGAATTTACTACTGTAAATTCTTTCCTACTTTTTTTTACAGAGCACGGTATTTTACTTAAGTTCTTTTAACTAAACACGAAAAAAAATTTTAAATTAAAAACGTAAAAAGACCTATGGCTCTGAAGTAGCCATTTATCGGAATTGGGATGAACACCATTCGGGCGACTCTGGATTCAAAGGAAAAGAACGAAAGAGAACAGCTATGGAGAGAATATCCAAAACTGAGGCAATCTGGGACATTTGACCACAAAAGAGCTGCGGACTGCCTGAAACTTAGCAAGAATAAGTTGAGAATACTGACAGATTTCTTAACAGGACACTGCAGACTCAGGGGACACCTGAAGAAACTGGGTCTTGAAGAAATTGACATATGCAAATTCTCTGAATCAGCAGAAGAGACCCCAGCTCATCTCCTCAAGGATTGTGGAGCTCTGATCCACAAAAGAAGAAGAATATGGAGGAGCATATTGTCTGTCATCGAAGGAGCTTCCATCCTTAGAACCGCGCCAGATCCTTAGCTTTTTGGAAGCCATCGGACTGGAAAAGATACTCTGAACGGGGGGATGGTAGAAAAGGTAGGAAAGGGAGGCATAATAGATCCGGGAGGTCGTAGTGCAATACACACCCCTACGAGCGAATCTATTATCTATGCAAAAAAAAAAAAAATAATATATTAATTTTATAAAAACCCACCAAACAACGAGAAGAGCCCACCCAACACAAACAAACACCAAAAAGAAAAAAAAAAAAAAAATAATACTTCTTCTCTTCCTCCTCCTTCCACCTTAAAAACTATTATCTAGGCTCTGAAGTAGAGTATTAGCGTCTGATACCAAAGGTCAAGGGTTCGCATCCCGTCCCAGGCGACAAAATTTATTTCAATTTAATTGTATACCAATCAGTTGAAATATAAAAATTTTGTTCTGTGTGACCAAATGTTGAAATAAGGCAGTATCAAAATATTTTACAAAAAAAAATACAAAAACTGATTTTTTTAAAAATTTTGTAATCAATCCCAGCCTAATCAAATAAAACTAATTTTTCTAAATAAGAGCAGTGATCTCTCATTTGCTTTTATTCTCTTTCTTCTGACAAAATTTCCATTAATAAATACCTATATTTATTTTAAAGATAATAACACGAGCTTGGAAATTTCAAAACAAACAGAGACGTGGAAATAAAAAAATTAAATTCAAGAGTATAAGCAACAAAGTAGAGACAAACTAAAAGGAGGTAGGTGTGATAACAATCCTCTAAAAAGAGACGTGCAAGCATTCTATATAATATCCAAGAGCAAATGTAAACGAGATAAGAATGAATAGGCGATGCATTCGGACTTGATAGGCAAAAGTGGAAACGTTATGAAACCCTCACTCTCATGTCACTCTCTCTCTCTCTGTGTGTGTGTATTTAAATTATTTCTTGTCACAACAAATAAACATCATCAGATTTATCTTCTATTTTTATCTCTTCATGAGTTTGTTCCGTTTTCTGTGTCAATTCGATAAAATGTGTTTTTTATTACTTAATGCACAATCTGCCTTTAGAGGGCTATTCAGTAACAAATTAGGTTGATTTTGGATATATTTCTATTTTAAAAAATCTGGTGTGACTGTCGCATAGCACACAACTTTCTCTTACCTTCGGTAATCGAAAGTTGTGTACTGTGCTTGTCACACCAGATTTTTTGTGTCGACATGTATTTAGTTCCCGGCAGTAGGGAATATTTGAATTCAGATGTAAAATTTATAAGTATGGGAAAATATTTATATTTTGTTACCATGGCAACCATTTCTCCTATCTTTTCTATGGAGTGCAAGAGTAAAGTGGTCTTCAAACAATTTTGAGGGCAAAACGAGAATATACATTTGAAAGAGCATCTAAAAAATAATTGATTTTTGAATTTTAATCAAAATCGTTAGAGCGAATTTTGAGAAAATCGAAAAAAACTGAAAAAGTACATCAGTAAAGTACTAGTACTCTTTGGCCGATTTTGATTAAAAGCTTATTTTTCCGGTCCCGGGGGTGTTTAACTTATATATAAAATTTCAGCCTCATAGCTCAATTCCTTCATGCTTAAAAGTGAACACAGACACACACACCCACCCACACACCCACCCACCCACCCACAGACAGACCATGTCGCGAAAACCACTTTTTTGGATTCAGGGGACCTCAAAACGTGAAGATCCATCAAAATCTCGACATCGAATTTTTGACATGAATCCAATACTTTCTCTCTATATATATATTACATATATACATAGGTAAGAGAAAGTAAAAAACGCAATATAAAAGTAAAATTTCTACGTAAATTCACATGCATGATAGGTAAATTATTCAAATTTATTTAACTAATATTTAATGAATAGACTAGATTCGTGATTTATTAGTTTTCGAGGTATAAATGTGTTGAGTCTAGTTGCTTTTTTTGTACAGTGAGCGCCACAATTAAGTACCCACCTGATAGCTTTAGCCTTAAGAATATGGAATGGTTTAAAGTGAAATTTTAATGACCGAAAAGGTAAAACGTAAAATTTGGTAAAGATGATTTTATTTTACCTTTTCAAATTTAAAATTATTTCACTATTTACCATATACTATACCATATACTTAAGGCTAAAGCTATCAGGTGGGGACTTGTGGCGCTCACTGTACCCGGGGAGGTGATTAGCCCAGATAAGCCTGGCGTCCTATACGTAGGACGCTAGAAATTTTTTTTTGAATAATTTTTTTAAAGGATTTCTTTTAAATATTCTTTGATGAGCTTCTGATATTTTAATCTGTAATACCTCTAATTACACTGTATATTTTTTATTTGAAAATTTATTTAGTTTATGATAGAAAAAAAAATTATTTTCTAAAGAGCTTCTAGTGCTTCAAAATGTGCGACCTCCAAATTAATTTTGTAAGATAATCTACTTCATTATTTTTTATTTAATTTAAAGTTTTATGACAAAATTATATTCATGATTAATTGTATTTTTAATAACAAATCTTAAAATTAGTACAATATTTTATTTATTTATATATTTTGCTTGTTGAATATAGGCGACCTATATATAGGACGCTAGGACAATCCACCATCTTTTCGCCTTTTTTTATTTCAATATAACTTATATGTATAATAATAATTATAGCATTTTTTATGTTTATTTTTTAATTTTTAAGGGTTGCACTTTTGCTAAAGCTCTGGAAACTTAGGAAAAAGAGGATTTTGATTCGGAATCTACAGAAAAAAAATTTTTACCCTAAATTGGAAAGTCACTGTGGTGACTCTTTAGCGTCAAATAGCAATCCGATTTACACTTTACAAAATATTACGAGTTATTCATTTAGAAAATGCCTCGAAAACCCATAAAACAGCCAGGATTAATTTATACTAAAATAAATAGATGGGCGGCGTTGATCCGGCTGATCAAAATATAACCTTATATACAGAAGAACTTGTATTCGGGGAAAGAAATTGTATTTTTCTTTATAAAAAACACATTTCAAAAAGGAGTTTATAATAATAATTTAATTAGCTGTAATAATTTAACCATCTTTTGGATGTTACGATAAATAATAACTGGCTTCTACCCCGGAATGGCCAGGGTAAAATGAAAGAGCGAAGAAAGATCGTAATTTCAATCTTGGAATCTTACAAGAAAACAAAGAAATCGAAAGGACTGTAATCAAATCAAGAAAAAACTCAAGATAAGATAGGTTTGCACCTCAGAAAATGCACATTCGTTGCATGTGTAATGTTCTAAGAAAACAACCAACTCGATGTAGTGTTGGATTGGGTATACAAAATAAATAAAATAAAATAAATTTCACAATAAAAGTTAGTTTTAATTAGTCTTTAGTTTTAATATACCTATTTACTTCCTTTAGAAATGTGTTTTTAATAATTTTGCAATGTGTTGAACAAGAAAACGTATAGAAATTAAATTGTGTGTTTTGACCCCTTATAAGCCTGGCGTCCTATATGTAGGACGCGCGAAAAACCCCCCTAATTAATTAACCTCAAGTAAAAAAAATTTTTTTTATACTTAAAGGCTTATTTAATGAATATAGCTAATGAAGTAAAATGAAATTTTTGAAATTTAAAAGAAAAAATTTCTTCGGCTTATCTGGGTTAGGCAAATAAATTCAAATTTCGCGTGAAATCCCTGGCTAGCCCAAACGGGGTGGAAGGAATGCAGCGTTTCGTAACGGGGGGAGGGTCTATGAATCAAACTTGTTCTACCGGAGGTCATCAAAAAGTTTCACTTCAAAAATATTATTTCTGCGGATAAGGTTAGAGGATAATAAATCTACACGTATGCAGGAAAAAAATTAGACCATTCGACCATCAAATTTCTCATTTAATAATAAAGAAAAATTACTTTTTTCTAATTTTTCTTTTTTTTTTTTAGAGAAAATTTTCCAATTCAATATATATCTGCTCAATGCCCTGTCTGCACTTGGTGTAATTCTATTAGGTGTAATGCTGTTAAGTTAACTCTGACCATGTTCGTAGTACGTGCTGGATGATTGCATCAATTTTTATGGTGAGGGCTTTTTCCACTTTTTAAAGAAAAAAAAAAAAAAAAAAGAAAGATATCGCTCACATGAGAAACAAATTCGAATCTAGAAAGTTATAGAGGAAGAAAAAGAAAGAACAAAAAGTGAACCGGAGGTCACTACAATAAAAAAAAAGCTGAAGTAATAAAGAAAATTCTACCTTGAAATTATTGTAATAGTTTAATTATGAAATGTGCGAATTTTCAAATAAAAAAAAAAAAAAAATCTCCTTTGCGCAAGTGAAATGTTTTTCAAACGAAATCTCTCCCTCTAGGGATTTGCAATTTTATGCAAAATAGAACTCGACTGTGTCCAGTACTTTATAAAATTAGTATCGATTCGATAAATCTGATTCACACACGGCCATTTTATTGTACAAACCCTCTCCATTTCGGAGCCTCTTCTTAAAAATACATAAGAAAAGACATATTTTTTTATAAGAATATTTATTTTCATTTATAAGTAAAGAATATTGATATATCAATAAAAAAAAATGAAATCTGACTTTTCCCAGTTTTTAACTATAATCATTTCTGAATTTTCAAAATCACAATGAAAGTATTAGATCTACTCAATGAGCTTGATTGAGAGGAATATGGGGTATTAAAATTATTGATAACAATACTTCATTTTTATCACAAAAAAATTTTATGAGAAATTCCTGACACCGAATCTAGCAGGTAACAAATCCATCCCTCTCGATTATATGAGTTTGATCTGATGAGAAGTTGAAAAGGAACTTCTAGGCCTATATCTCTTCGATAGAGTGACACTGATCGCTATTGCGATTTCTCCTAATAGAAATCACAATATATAACTGTGACAACCTAGTGTCATCTGTAAGGCGTGCAACAACAATGCGGTAAAAATTAGAGACTCATTTCTCTTGTATTTAAGAATAAATTTTCAAGTATTTATTGAATATGCAGATAGGATGGTGAAGAGAGATGCGTGTTGATTTTAGATAAATTGTTCCAAATCTACTATAGAGCAGAACGTCGATGGAAAATTGTATTGTATCAAGTCTACTTTTTTAAAAAATGTATTAATAGTTAACTTAAGTAAGATATTTCTAGTGACATAAGTGAACCAATACAACCGACTCTTGGCTTTTAAATACATTACAAACCTTAAAAAAGAACATTCTCTTTGTCCATAGGAGAATGTACAAAAACAGAAAATGTAAGTATTCAATGATGAATAGGCAGCCAAAACAAAAAACAAAATTTTTAATTTTCTCTGTCGACGTTTCGAACGCTCATCATCAGGGCAGATAGAAAAGTCATAAGATTGATATAGCTTGTCATATACAGATACATAAATAAATACTGATGATACATCAAAACAATATGAATATCTATAAAAAATATAACAACTGTAAATAACAAAGGATTCCACAAAAAATTGCACAATTACAAGATAGGCCTTTTATCAATTATTTTATAATTATAGTTAGGCGTTTGCTGTTTTTTAACCGAATAGCTTCGGCTAAAAACATTCGGTTAAAAAAAGAGCAAAAATAATAATAAAATAATTGATAAAAGGTATATCTTGTAATTGTGCAATTTTTTGTGGAATCCTTTGTTGTTTACAGCCCCCTTGTTGTATTTTTTATAGATATTCATATTGTTTTGATGTATCATCAGTATTTATTTATGTATCTGTATATGACAAGCTATATCAATCTAAGCTTATGACATTTCTATCTGTCCTGATGATGAGCGCGATGAGCGTTCGAAACGTCGACAGAGAAAATTAAAAATTTTGTTTTTGTTTGGCTGTCTAATCATCATCCCTTGAATACATACACATCAGCCAAATCCAGTTATAATCAGAAAATATAAGACTTATTATCTCTAATTACTAAATAATGGACTTGATACAATTTTTCATCGACGAAATGTGAAAGGTGTTAAATCTTATTTGAAGCAATCAAGTTAAAATGTATGGCACGTGATAGAAGAACAATTATCCGAAAAAAATTGACTTGGCTACTTGGATTGTCTACCTACCTATAAAAAAAGGAGTGTGCGAAAAATTTTCTTTTAGTTATTTGTAAAATAATCATAATAAATTTTATATTATTTATTAAAAAAACTTGTTCTCATTTTAAAAAATAATCGTAAACCGTCATCAATGAAAGAGAGTGAAAAGGTATCCTATTTTCTCAAAAGGAGTGAAGTTAATAAATATAATTTTCATATAAAAATAAAAAGGAGAAGACTCTCCCGTTGAAATAAGATCGGGTGGTACGTTCGCATCTCTCTCCACTCTCGCATCCTTCCTGCGTTCCGGCGAATCGTTCGCCGTGAAGTCAGCCGCCCAGGTAAATGCGACTCCGTTATCGATTGGAAGCCGAGCTCAACCCTCGCAAGGGTTTGCTTCTCTTTTGCACGCGCGCACCCCTGAATAAAGTGAACGCAGCAATTGATATGCACGCACAAGGGTGGGGGATTAAGGATGTTGACAAACATCGATGCTTTCGATTATATAGCAAGCAATTAATAAAAAAATAAAAAAAATAAGGCTTAATCCTTTTTTAAAAGACTAAATAATGTTGGCTTTTCATCTAAAACTTAGAAAAGCAAAGCAAAATTCATTGTTTTTATTAGCTAAAAGTGTTTTTGTATGATGTTAGTACTGATAGATAGTAAATTAAATTCTAAACAGGTGTACTCAAATGAATTAAAGAAAATAACAAGAATAATACACTTAAAAAATTATTATCTACAGTAGTAATTAATAGCTCAAGCAATAGAATACAAACTGGGTGTATGAACAGTGCTGAGAAAAGATATTGGACAAGCTGGCGTCTACCTGGCTTTCAGCCTTACGCATAGGCAACCATTTACAAAAGTCTGTATATTGAATTGTTGTTAATAAAACCCTGCAGGGGACATGACCATTTGGAAGCAACTAATTATACAGACTGTTGTAAATGGTTGCCTATGCGTAAGTCTCAAAAGCCAGGTAGAAGCGAGCTTGTCCAATATCTTTTCTCTGCACAGTATGATGTATTAAGAAAAACATTATTTCAAATTCAAAATTCCAAGTCGATAGTTGTATATTGGTCAAAAAAAAAATTTTAGTCAAATTTAAAAATGTGGAGGTCTTTCATTTTTTTTTTCCCCCTATAAATTTTTAATTTTTGTTAAAAACATAAATTTTGAGCAAAAATGTAAATTTTATTTTATAAATTTGATGCTTTAAGTGGTTATTTGTCAAAAATGGAGGAGGTTGGACTTCACAATAACATTACGAATAAAAAGTTCAAATGTTGAATATTTTTTTAAAACCCCTTAAAGCAAATGAAGATGAAGATTATCTTGTCCAGTTACGAATTCAAGACAATTATAATTATAATTAAACAATATATATTTATGATAGCTCTCATGTAACATTTTGGTCTCCCAGATTAGCTTTGAAGTCTCAGAAACTTCTATGCACACAAGCCGTGCAAATACAGTAATTATAAAGGGGGTTATTGAAGCTTCTAAGCACGTTTGTGATTTCAAAGGTAATCCGATAAAACGAAATGTTACAGAGAGCTATACTATTGTATTTTTATCATGTTTAATAATTAAAATTTTTCTTTTTAAAATTTTGCCCAATGGCGGTTAGCTAAAAAAAATTCTTCATCGTTTTGTTATTAGCCAATAATCAAACTTTAGATTTAATTTTTCAAAATTTTCTTTTTGGTTAATTTGTGATCTGATTTGGTATCCAAATGGCTTAAATAAAATCATCGGACTGCTTGGGGTCCGAACCCGCGACTTTTGGTATACGAGGTTAGCATGCTAACCCCTACACCAAGCCCCGAGGGCAATTTTTCGTGTCGACATATATTTAGTTTTCGATAGTAGGGTACAATTGAATTCAAGATGTAAAATTTATAAACGTGGGAAAATATTTATATTTTGTTACCATGGAAACCATTTCTCCTATCTTTTCTATGCAGTATAAGAGTAAAGTGGACTTCAGAAGATTTCAATGGCAAAATGAGAATATACATTTCAAAGAGCATCTAAAAAATAATTGATTTTTGAATTTTAAACAAAATCGTTGGAGCGAATTTTGAGAAAATCGAAAAAAAAACTGAAAAAGTGCATCAGTAAAGTACTAGTACTCTTTGGTCGATTTTGTCCAAAAGATTCGTGTCACGTCCCATGGGGGTGCCTAACTTAAATATAAAATTTCAACTTCATAGAGCTTTTCGTTCTTGAGATATTTTGTTCACAGAGAGACCACGTCGCGAAAAAAACTTTTTTCGATTCAGGGGACCTCAAAACGTGTATATCCGTCAAATTCTCGACATCGAACTTTTGACTTGACATTTTGACATCCCTGTTGAAATCCACTTTTTTCAGGCGAAATTTTCATAAGATAATATTCAATCACTGCACAATTGCCCCACAAACAAAGAAAACAGCTATATTCTGGGAATCCTTGTTAAAGAACTTTTAGACCCCTACAAAACGTTTGGTTTCCATATGTCATTGAAAATTCACTTTCTCCATTCTCATTTATCAATTTTTCCTAAGAATTTGGGCGCTATCAGTGACGAGCAGAATGAAAGGACCCACAAAGATATCAGAACAATGGAAATTACAATGGGATCCAGCCATGATGGGTGATTACTGTTGGTTTTAGAAGAGAGAAGATGTGACCCACTTTAAAAGTAAAAAATGCTATTAGAGCCTTTTAAATTAGTTTTTTTGATGTGTGCTATTTTTTTAGATGTCAACTTAATATAAATTATAAACATAGTTTATATACAGGGCTAAAAAACTTGTAATATCGTATTTTCAATAAATATTAGCCGTTTTCGTTTACGTGGGGTTTGTTCAATGTAACAAAAAAACCTTACGTGTTACAACTTTTTTATGGTCATTAACGAATTTAGATGGGTCCATTCTACCATAATATGCTATTCAGCTTTGTGTTACAACAATCGTGTCGGCCAGTGTTATAGAACATATTTTTGCGTAGAGGAATCTATTTGACTGTGAAATCAGAAAATTGAATTTTAATTTTTAAAATTTAAATAAAATACAACGTATATAAATAATAATTTAAGTTCTATGTACATTGATAAAAAAAAAGATGGAGAGAAGGGGAAAAAATAGAACATAAAGCATTAAAAAATTTATTATGCTTTTAGTTTACTTTTTAAAATAATTTTTTTATTGTTTATTTTATGGCGCTCTAATCGATGAGCTTAAAGGGTTGAAATGAATGTAATTAATGGGAAATATCCATGACCAAGCAAATTGACACCAAAGCTCAATTGATCACTCTATTAATAAATTCGAAAAAACTCACATAAAAGTTAAATAACCAAGTTTACTCTTCTTCTCTCCTCGCCTTGTCCCGCGATGCGGGGTCGGCGGACTTCACTCTTTTCCTCCAACCCTATCATACGTTTTTACGACTGGAAGAAATAGGAGAGAAGAGACAGACATTTAAAGACCTGTCCCAGCTCGGGTAGCTCGTGGTCGCCATCCACATGCCCACAAGATGTGGGCCCCTGAGCAATAAATAATCAAGATTACTAATAGAGGGAAATATAGTCGAAAAAAATATTCTTTCTAAAATTTAGGCAGGAGAAGAAGTTAAAACAAAATTAATAAAGTTTATTTATTATTTATTAAGATTTCAATGATTGTTATTATTGAAAATAAATGACATTTAATATTAATGGCCATAGAACAGTGGTAGAGTCATGGGTGCCCCCAGAAGGCCGGCCCCCCCCCCAGAAGGCTGGTGGCCCCAAGAGAATGGGGCTTTCCAGGCCCACCGGGGGTTAGCTGGTCCCATGCCCCCCCCCCCCTCAGCCAGCGAGGATGAGTGGTCCCATACCTCCCCCCCAGCCAAATTCTCTAGTTACGCCCATGGGTAGAGTATCCGCCACTTGTACTTGGGGTTTATGGTTCGCATCCCGTCTCATGCGACAAAAATTTATTTCAATTTAATTGGCTACCAATAAATTGAAATAAATAGAGACGGGGTCTAAATCCCCTCCAATGACGAAAAAGACTTTAAATAAATAAAAATAAAACATTAATCAATTTTAAAATGGTAACCGTTGGCTCTAGTTGAAACATTATGATTTGATCAGAGAATCAAGTAAGACCACACAAGGTATTTGTTTCAATAATTTATTTATAAACACTTGATACATATTGCAACAGTATGTAATTTACTTCTGAGGATGACACATCTTGTGTCGAAATAAGTATCAAGTGTTTTTTTTATTTAAAAAAAGGCCGCGCGCCATCATACATTTTTTTTTACATTATAAAATTATATTATTGTATATATCTTATATAACTAACAAGGAGAGTACACGGTTGACTCGTCACCGATTTTGATCTCCTTTTACATGGTGAATCTATACTGAAAAATATTTGTATCCTGATCGAACTTTTCGTCCAATGCGCCCTGTAACAATTTTTTTTTCTCATCTGAAATTTTAAAATCTGTAAAGGATTGTTATAAGGCTCAAAGAAAACCATATCAACAACTAAAGCTAATAGCGTAACGGGTAGAGGAGGGGGGTTAGTAATCCAGGGATCCCAAGTTCAAAACTTGGGTTGTCATTTTTTTTTTTTTTGTATTATTTATTGTATAAAAAATAAATATTATATTTATATTATAAAAATATTTTATTTATATTTCCGACATATTTATACAGAAAACAATGAATATTATACAATCAATTAGATATATAAATGAATAATTAAAATATAAAATAAGGCAGTAAGATATAGAAAATTAATGTTTTTCTTTATGAAATATCAAAAGAAATATTTCGCCAATACATTTGCTGTCAACAGGAAGTGTCTGTTTAGTTAGTTAGTTAGTTTATATATCTAATTGACTTATTATTAATTGTTTTCTGTATAAATATGTAATATGTAATAAATATGTCGGAAATATAAATAAAATATTTTTATAATATAAATATAATATTTATTTTTTATACAATAAATAATACAAAAAAAAAAAAAAAAAAAAATGACAACCCAAGTTTTGAACTTGGGATCCCTGGATTACTAACCCCCTCCTCTACCCGTTACGCTATTAGCTTTAGTTGTTGATATGGTTTTCTTTGAGCCTTATAACAATTCTTTACAGATTTTAAAATTTCAGATGAGAAAAAAAATTGTTACAGGGCGCATTGGACGAAAAGTTCGATCAGGATACAAATATTTTTCAGTATAGATTCACCATATAAAAGGAGATCAAAATCGGTGACGAGTCAACCGTGTACTCTCCTTGTAAGTATTGATAATATAAATAAGTCTATCATACGGTACAATAATACATCAAGAAAAACAAAAATCTTTTTACAAAAGAAATATGGTAAATAATCATTTGTGTATATTGTCCCTACACTTTGCTGCAATATGTGTAGTGCTGCCATTCAAATTACAAAAATTGTGTATCTTATGCAAGTGTTTATATTAAAAAATTATTGAAACAAAAATTTTGTGTTGTCTTTCTTGAATCTTAATTCTCTAATGTGTAATTTACCGGGGTGTTTTAAGCAATTCCTGGGTTTTTATATAGGATACCCTAATTCCAAAAATACCATAAGTTTTTCTCCATCAAATTTAGTTTTAGAGATTTAGAGAAAATTAAATTTTAATAGAAAATGAGCTCTAGAGCGATTCTTATTTTTAATTTTCTGGCTTTACCCATTAAAAAGAAATACATTAGAACCTCGCTTAGCATAACAAGCAATTTGCATAACGAGCAAAAAAAAATTGTAAAAATATGACTTGCTTAATGAGTGACGTTTCGCATAACGAGTGTTCCACTGTACATAGAAATATAAAGTTTCAGCCCAATTGGAGGCGATTTAGTGGTGCAAAACACGGCTAAAATTTTAGAAAAATCGAATTTTTTCAGTTTTTTCAACGTTGGACACCCCTAATAGGTAGAATCTTTTACCATCACTGAATGCAACTCTGAATCCTGACTAAGAAAACTGTTTTGCTCATAATTACGTTATCAATGAATTATTTTATTTTTTTTTTTTTAACTTTTTCGGCTACAGAGGCCAGGTATGACTTTATTTAATATATTTCTAAATTATATTATACCGATGGCTACCAATAGGACGTTCCACAAGCTGATTGCTCTGGGTCACCAAACCCGGGGCTTTCGTCACGCTTGGCATTGCTTAACTTTTGGAAAGTTAAAAACTATAGACCAGTGGTTCCCAACCTTTTTTGACCCATCGCCCCTTTCTGGAGGTTGACTAACCCCTATCGCCCCCCTTTACATTTTCATTGTTTGCCTAATTTTAATTTGAAGTAAAGTGTAAATAATAAAGCAGTTTTATTATTTTAAACAATTTTATTACCGTAGGCCTATATACAGGGCCGCAGACAGACTTGACAGGTCCCGGGGCTACTTAGTAATACGCCCCCCCCAAAAAAAAAAGTTTTTTTTAGTATGTAAAAGGCTATTGTGGCCTTCATGCCAACAATTTTTTACACAGTTTTTGACACAACTTTTGAAATAGTTATACATAGCTTACAATATTTATTTAAATAAAGTTATATAAAATTTTTTCAAAATTTCCTAAACAAAGAGTTACAAAGTTTTAATTTATCGAGGCCAGATCTGGACAGAGGATTTCCGGGGGAATCTGGGGGTATGGAAAATTTTTTGAAAATTAGCCACTGAAATCTGCATTTTTAGCTATCCTGAGTCGTGAAAAAGATCAAACTTGATTTGAGCTTAAAGGGCCCGGGCCCCATGAGAAAAAAAAATTCAAGAAAATGATTTTTTTAAATTGAAATTTAAGATTTGTGCTAAAAGTGACGTTTCAATTCTAGATTGGAATTATCTTCAGGCTATTTTATTTTTATGATAATATTTTGTCCTCTTCTATCCTGACCATCCTGTAAATAGGAGATTTTTCTCTTTGATTTTTATTTTTTTAAATTTTAGTAAACTAATAATTTTTCTCCCTTTGAATACTCATCGCCCCCCAATCGCCCCCCCGCTTATTTATCGCCCCCCTGAAAACCCAAATCGCCCCCAGGTTGGGAACCACTGCTATAGACGATCATAAACATACTTTTTTCCATTCAGAGATGGTAAAAATTCGATTCAGGAGTGTCCTAAAAAAAAATGAAAAAAATCCAATTTTTCTAAACTTTTAGCCGTGTTTTGCCTGTATAGACCTATTTTTTTTATGTATTTCAACTAACTGCATATTTTTAAGGGGTAACGACTTAAAAAAATCTAGAAAATTCAAAATAATATTGATCAGATTATTTATTAAAATTTAATTTTCTCTATATCTCTAAAACTAGAGCCGATGGCGCAAATTTGATGGCATTTTTGGAATTAGCGCTTCCATATAGCCAGGAATAGCCCTAAATTTCAAAAAACTTTTTTTGTTGACCTGTATAAAATTTATATTTCTATCAAAAACATTTTTTAAGTGGAATTCCTTTTTTTTACAATTATAGTAAATAAAGAAAATTATTCCATTTCCAATAACAAATGAACGACTGAGCTTTCTTTTATTTGTTCAAATATTTTATTTTTCCCTTTTAAAATAATCCTAATGATTTTCTTTATGTGTTTGTATTAAATTGTATAATAAATTTATATTCAGTAAAAAGAAAATAAATTTATTTATTTGAAAATTAAAAATTTTTTTTTTTAATAGATGAAAATCTAAAAAAAGAAAATTTAATTTTTTTTTTAATTAAAATATAAATTAAATTTCTGTTAAATAAACTTTATTTTGCCAACTGGTCCTTGATTTTGCCA
Organism: Euborellia annulipes; assembly: GCA_023213315.1. Taxonomy (NCBI): domain Eukaryota; kingdom Metazoa; phylum Arthropoda; class Insecta; order Dermaptera; family Anisolabididae; genus Euborellia; species Euborellia annulipes. The sequence goes on along the minus strand of JAKCPI010011109.1, from coordinate 9,359 downwards.
ACATTGCCAACTCGATCCGACCTGGGGGGGAGACTCCCCCCCATCCCCCCCCTTGGCTACGCCCCTGGATTCACCATATAAAAGGAGATCAAAATCGGTGACGAGTCAACCGTGTACTCTCCTTGTTAGTCAGACCCTTTATTGTTTAAAATAATTATATTTTTTTATTCATAATTACACATTTTTGTTCACCATTTTATTCATTTATGTTTCTGTTCTTGAAATATAAAGTATTAAAAATATTTGTTTTATAAAAAAATAATTTTATCGGCATACATAGAATTAATTAGTGTTCGTATCAACATCATCGGTTTCAAGATCTTGAAGATTAAAATTAGTAATGTTAACATGAACCGAAGATACGATGCTGTATGGTTTTACGTTCATTTCATACAAATAAAAATCTAAAAAGTTATAAAAATTACGAAGACTATCGGGGTACTCAAGATCAAAAACATAAAACATTTTATATAGTAAATCGAAACTTTTCACACTGTTCCCTTTGTCGGGTACATTTAAAAACCAGCCATCGCCATTGATGAAAGTAGTTTCAGTCGATGACTGGCTAGCAGCAGTGATTAAATAAGGCTGAACACTTTTTTTATTACTAGTGCGTACTTCCTTTACAAATTGATCAAGATTGGTACCGTTCTAGAAATAGAATGAAAAGATTTATAGAAATTTAATTCTAATATATATATACGGTTAATGAATTTTATAACAGAAAAAGATACATACAGGTGCAATTCTCAGTAGCTCTTTATTGGGAAAATTAATTATTAAAGGCTGATTTTCATTATGTTCTTCCTCAGCAAATCTTTTTTCCCCTTTTCCCTTTCCTTTCCCTTTGGGAATTTTGACGGAGTTACAAACTGGGAGAAGTTCGACAAGTAAAAGCAGAGCCCGAAAATCATCTAAGATTAGAAAATAAATTAATAATAATACTAATATAAAAATTAGTATGAACTGTATGGTACAGAAAGACATGTAAAATAATTCTTACTATTTTTGACACTTTGTGATTCCATGTATAATGCTCGCCGATATTTTTTAGCATATGCTAAAATTTTGTTAGTGTAAGTGGTAGGAAATTTTGATACGAATTTATTTGCTGCTTTTGGGAATAAAGATTCAAATTCCAAATCGATCTAAAAAAATATTAATAATAAAATACTATAATTACTCTGCACAAATTTAAAAAAAAATTATGTTTAGTTAAAATAATTTTCTTCAATCGAGAATTTTAAACAAAAACAGTGATTCAAGAAAATTTTATCAAATTTATTCCGGACAATTTCAATCTTCTGAAACATAGGTTATCGCTTTTTAAGTTTCTATGTTATTTATAAATAATATAGAAACTTATTTGGTTATAAGCAAATAAACTTACCATTTCACCGTTATAGTCCTGTAGTCTAGGATACATTTTGAAAATGTCATCTATACAAGGTTTATAAGTATTTATCCAATGACGCCTGTAGTTTCTTGTATCGTTTAGCCATAATATAATCTGCTCTTTATTTTTATCATTCGGAATTTTAAGTTTCATTAATGAAATCTAAAAAATAAAAAAGTATATATACATGCATGACAATAATCTAGATTTTATATTCTAAGTAAATATTATTAAGCTGACAGACCATTTTCAATATTTCTTCCTCTGGATACTGATTTTCAGAAGTGTTTGTGACTTCTTTATTTTTATTATCGACATTGCTAGTTTTTTTAGTAATTTTATATTTCTTCATTGATGGGCTAAGAGACTTTCGAGTTTGTGATAAGCGGTTTTCGATAAATCCCCGATTATTAGCTGTGTTTTCATTGTAAAAGTGTTCCTAAAAATTAAATCATTATATAGTCACAACCACCAATAGATTATGCCACTATATATATATATATATATATATATATATATAAACACGTACATATCCAAGATCTCTTTTTTTATCTTTCAGTAAAGGAAATTCGGTGACTATTGCCTTAGCAAGAGCTACTTTTGATTCATTGGGCGGATAGCTGAAATTTATATATAATTAATATTAATCAAATAAAAATATAATTTGCAACCAAACCATACGACTTACTAATTATGACATTTAATCAATTCAGCAACCATAATTCGTACTAATGCTCTCCGATTTTCTTCACTCCATGAACTTCTAGTAGAATTCAATATCCCTGGTCCTTGAGGATGTAGAAGTAAAGTAGCCTTAACAGTATCATATCTCTATGTTGACAAATATTATATATAAGTAACAGAGTAATAAATTAATTAAAAATATTAATTCCTCAAATGAAAGAAACTTACTGAGAATATTTGCGGTGATTTTGTAAACACGTTTGAAATTACAATGGATGATGTTGATGGTAGATCGTTATGAGATGAAGTACTTGGGACACCTAGAGGATGGCTTTGAATAAAAGTAGGGAATTTTCCATTGCAATATACATCGGGAATTGTTAAAATTGTATCATCTTGTTTAAAAAAAGATGTATCCAAAATGGTTTTATGATTTATCGACTTTATATATTTTAGTATACGTTTCCTCGGTCCCATTTTAAGATTTAATTCCATGAGATCATTTTCATTTAAATCTAAAAAAACTGCCCCATCTATTTGCTGATCTGCAAAAAAAAAATTTAATTAGTATTTTTTTTTAAATATAACTACAATGTAATCTAAAAAAACTGTTGAGTGTACATTGGATATGATGAGTTATAGTAGTACATGTCGAAGGCTTATATATAAATCACTCGAATCTGATGGTCCAACTACAAAATGGTTTAAAATAGGGTAGATCTTGTATATTAATGAATCGGCTAGGAAGGCTATTATTATCGCTGTGGATAATTATTCATTATCATTATTATATGGGCTTAATCCGATTGATTAATTTTTTTTACTGTTTTTTTAATGTTTTATTTACTATTATTTTTCTTCGCAATAATAATGATCAATAGTTCAAAATCTTGGTATTCGGATGGTAATTCAGATGACAAAAATTAACAAAATACTGACAGTATATACAGTACCTCGGAAAATTTGGAGAATATCTTCTTCTAGTATTATTTTATTATTTCTCAAGTTCTCAACAAGCTGATCAACAGTTAAAGAGGCGATTTCCATTTTTTTAGTTTAGCAAACCATGAAATCTACAAATAGAAAACATTAATTAGAGTAATATTATTCACAAAATAAATAACATTGAACTTATTATGATCATACAAAAATTATCAGACATCTGAATTTTTTAGTATTTTGTTAAGCTAATTAGTAGTGAAAAAATCTTTTTTTTTTTTTTTCAAATCGAAATTAAGAAATAATGCAGATGCAATTTTTAAAAATAAAAAATACTATTTTTTTTTAATCAAAACTAAAATTCGTCAAGCTTCTAAAATTATTATAGAAACTAAAAAAATATTATGCACTTTGTAAATTTTTTAAATTTCATCAGGAATTTTTTTTTTACTTGTCAAAAAATAATTCGAATAAAGTGACAGATGTTAGCTGATTTTATTATAAAAATGAAAATAAATTGGTTGGTAAATTGTTGTTCAAAACCTCCCTGTTCAAAACAATGCTGAAACTATTGAATTTTGTTTATTGAATTAAACTTACTCCAATTAATAAAATCCTTTTTTTCTTCAATGTCTATTTAGAATGGAAACGTGTATAGATATGTTTTCCGCTTGAGAGCGCCACCATATCACCTAACTACTAATTCGGCGGTGAAAATTGAATGAACTACTTTTTGAATTAGTAAAAAATAATTAATCTAAAAGTAACGTCAATAAACTTACTAAATTTCTTTTATTTAACTTTTAATATAACTTACCCAAATAAGATTAATTAAATAATTATATCCCATTATAAATATTCCAATATACTAAGAATATTTGGGAAAGGATTACGGGATAAATAAAACAATTATTTAATAAAATAATCTTTATTTAATATTTAAAATAGAAGAGGATAAAAAATAATAAATATTTCTTTGTTTCAGAAGAGAGAACATCCATGTACGTCATCAACATGATCAAAGAAAGAGCAGTGAGCTGATGCAAGCAAGCAAGTCATTTAGTTTGATTCACCACGAGCAAGGGGCCAGTTGATTGAACTCATCTCTCTGCAAAGTGCCTCTCTCATATTGCGATAACATTAGAATAAAACATCACACACTCCAACTAAAAGGTATTTATTATTTGCATATTTCATTTCATAAAGGGTTAACATTTTATTTTTATATTTTCTAAGTTATAAAATTATCTATTAAGTCCCGTCCATGCATTTTCTACTTGTGATTATTTCATTGTTTTTAAAAAAATATTATATTATATATTATATAAAAAAAAAAAAAAAAAAAATATTTCTTTGTTTCAGAAGAGAGAACATCCATGTACGTCATCAACATGATCAAAGAAAGAGCAGATACGCAAATGGAAAGTAATTTTATTTAAATAAAAAGTATAATTGTGAGCTGATGCAAGCAAGCAAGTCATTTAGTTTGATTCACCTCGAGCAAGGGGCCAGCCGATTGAACACATCTCTCTGCAAAGTGCCTCTCTTCTACAAGGTTTTTATTATTTGCATATTTCATTTCATAAAGTGTTAACATTATATTTTTATATTTTCTAAGTTATAAAAATATCTATTAATTTCAATAATGAAACCAGAAGGTGTTCAGGGGTGCACAGAGAGGGACAATATTAAGTCCCGCCCATGCATTTTCTACTTGTGATTATTTCATTGTTTTTAAAAAAATATTATATATTTTTTAATGGAAACTTTCATGGTTCAAACATAAAAAATTTTCAATAAAAATTTTCATTTTCTTTTATATAAACAATAAAATAATCACAAGTAGAAAACGCATGGGTGGAACTTAATATTGTCCCCCACTGTACATTTCCCATTCCAATTAAAATATTAACACTATTTTTCTTTAGAAATAATTGTAAAAAATCTTTTATCAATAATATTTTTTAGTAAACTCTGTTTTTCTTCTAATAATAAAATTTTTTATCCTTTACAGGGGTGACTGTTGCTACAGGTTATCTTCTCCCTTCATCATCGACCCTGTCGTTTGAGCATCAACATCTGAGCGCACTTGAGGCCCTCTCTCGACCTCTACTCTAGGTAAGTCCTGAGCCTGACAATTTCAATTTTATTAGTTCATATCGCAAATATTAATTACATTTTTCCTGGGAAAGATTATAGTCTCTCTGCTTTGGCAAGTACAGGACACAACTTTCGTTTAGCGTAGGTAAGAGAAAGCTGTGTGCTGTGCGACAGTCACACCAGATTTTTTAAATTTTATTTCTATTAAATTAAAATAAATTATATTCGTAAACAGTTTATAATTACCATCAACGCCTAGACCCATCGTCTTTATCGAGTTCATTCATACTGTATTTATTTATTATCATTGGAGATAATTATGAGTACAGTTTATAATTTTAATATATTTTTTTTCTAAATTAAAAATGTCATTAACCAAATTGATAATAACTAGGCCAGGGGAACCCATGATTTTTTTGGGGACTAGGATTCAATTCCCGTCATTGCATTTGTCATAGCTATCTGTCATCTTTTTTGTTAATCTCATACTTAGTAAATAAATAAATAAATTTAATCGAATATATCCCTAATAAATAAATAAATACTAAAAAGAAACCTAGGAAATATTTTATTAAATTGGGGGTGGGTTTTAGGGGTGGATTAATTAAGTAAGTCTTTTACAAATTATTTAAGTTGGAATATATCCCTAATAAATAAATAAATACTAAAAAGAACCATAGGAAGTATTTTATTAATTTGGGGGTGGGTTTTAGGGGTGGATTAATTAAGTAAGTCTTTTACAAATTATTTAAGTTGGAATATATCCCTAATAAATAAATAAATATTAAAAAGAACCATAAGAAGTATTTTATTAATTTGGGGGTGGGTTTTAGGGGTGGATTAATTAAGTAAGTCTTTTACAAATTATTTAAGTTGGAATATATCCCTAATAAATAAATAAATACTAAAAAGAAGCATAGGAAGTATTTTATTTAATAGAGGGTGAGTTTTAAGGGTGGATTAATTAAGTAAGTCGTTTACAAATTATTTTGCCAAAATAAATACTAAAAAGAACCATAGGAAGTATTTTATTAAATAGAGGGTGAGTTTTAAGGGTGGGTAAATGAGGAGAGTCTTTTAATAGTTATTTAATTTCGAATTTATTCCCAACTGACTATAAAACCCCGTTAGTTTGCAAGTAAATAAAATTTTTATAAATTGAGAATTTATTTGATAATTTTATTTTTTGGGCGCTTAGAGAACAATGCGATTATCTAAGCATATAAGCCTGCAGACTGTCTGTCAGTTGTATTCGAGACGAGACACGAGCCATTACAGGGAGCTCTTTCTCCCTCTCTCTCTCTCCCGTGTGTTTTGTTTATTTAATATTGTGTTGTTATTTGAGCAAATAAGACGTTCATCCCCCAAACTCATTACTCCCCGTCTGGTCATCTTATTATTAAGGTAATAAATATTTGCATATCTCATTTTGATAACGAATTAAATTTCTATTTTCTTTTTTTTCTCTCTTAAAATATATTAGTTAGGGTACATAAAATTATCCAATTTTTTAGATATAATGAATTCGTGTACCCATGGGGAAGGGTGAGTTTATCAGAAGGGCTGTAAATCACCCCTTCTGATAAATAAATTAGCATTTTTATTTAAAAATGAAATTTAAAATACAATTATAAAATTATATTTTTTGTAAAATTTTTACATTTAAGGAAATTGATTACTTTCTCTCCCCCTCACCCTCCACCCTCCTATTGCAGAGAATTTAGCTAATAATTGAAAATATAAATTCTTAAACTTCTATCTCTTCAATGATATAAATAATAATTGTGATTAACTTTAAACTATATTATTATTTTTAATAATGTTAACAGAGGGTGGTAACGTGTGAACATTTTCCAATCTAATTAAAATATTATTATCATTTTTTTTTTTTTTAACTCTCTCTTTCTACACACAAACTCACGAATCATATTTAATAAGAAAAAATAATTTTTTTTTTTTTTTTACAGGTTTGTCTATTGCTAGAGGTCGGCTTCTCCCTTCATCATCGTCCTTCTCGCTCAATCAACCCCATCTCAGCACCCTTCGAGTCTCCCTCTCTCCAATAGGTGAGTCCTGAAAATCAAATTTTTTCATTTCATAATTTCATTTCATAAATAATAATTTCATTTTCCTGGGAATCTCTCTATTTTAATATCTCGAGTATAACAACCCCCTCTTTTTATAATATTTTTATTTATAAAAATCTCCCTGTCTCTTTTGATTTTTCCTGCCAACAGTTCTTATAAATTTTGATTCTCTCTGGGAACAGAAAAATATTTCTAATTAAAAACATTATCTGCTTTCCATATTAGGCCTTTAGAAATGATTAGGAGAGTTGCTTTCTTAAAATTTTATATCTCGTCAGTCGTATAGTAGGTGCGATTTTCCACTTGAAAATGTTTGATTGAGGGAAAAAAATGCAAATTTTTTTTTTTTTTTTTAATTTAATTTTGATCGATCGAAATGAATAGGATGGTCTCCTGTTATAACTTTTTCTTTTTATTAATTTTTTGTGGTGTGGGTTTATCGGGAATTTTCCCGGAATTTAACATAATATAATTATAATTTTTACTTTGAATAATTCAGATAATATATTATTAAAAAATAATTTTTTTAACTATAAAATAATTGTTTTCTCTAATCTAAAAAAAAAAAATTCTCTGTTCGGTTATGTATTGTAGTAAATAAGGGTAGTTTTAACTGTGGGGTTGTGTTTTAAAATTAGCCATTTAATCAAATAAATTATATAAAATTCTTTATCATTTAATTTGGAGAATTCCATTGTATGATTAAACAGAGAAAATTTTAAAAAAATTCTTAATTAATCTAATAAACTTCTCAATTCTTCATCCCTTTTCAATTAATAATTAAATATTGGGCGAGGGATGGAGGGGGCAAATTACTTGAATATATACTCATCTATTTTTTTCTATAAAATTTTCCATAAAAATCACTCGATTTTTTTTAAATAGTTAAAATAAAAACAATAATCAACAAATATTGTTCAATCATTTTTACAAATTATCAAAAAGAAACAAACCCTTAAGAAATGTGGACAAAAAACAATTATTATATCTTTCAAATAAATAAATAAATCTAAAAAAAAATATTTTTTAATTATCTATTATCTGAATGAATTGAGGTAAAAATTATAATTTAAATAATATTAATTCCCCATTTGAATCAAAGCAAAATATTCGATAATCTTACTAATATATTATATTTAAATATGAAAAATCTGGTGTGACTGGCGCACAGCACACCACTTTCTCTTACCCTTCGGTAAGAGAAAGTTGTGCACTGTGCTGGTCACACCAGATTTTTTGTGTCGAGATATATTTAGTTTCCCATAGCACCTTAGTTTCAAACTTGCATTTTAAATGTTGATTGCTTGAAATAAACTATGGTTATTTTTCAAAATTTTAATCTCATATTTGGACATTTTATACACAATATAGATTCGTAAATAAATACAAAATTTCATAAGAATTGGAAAAAAAAATTTTAAATGCGTAAAAAGTCCCAAAGGGGACCCCCTTTTGAATCGAAATTAACATACAAATCCCTATAGGAAATTAACATTGGCCAAATGCGAAGATAAGGTAGAAAAATTTAAAACGCGTAGAAAGAGAGAAGATAGTTTTGTGAGAGAGAGAGATATGTTTTCTCCGAAAAAAAAATGGGCGTTTAAATAATAAATGATTTTTAATCTAATAAAAAGAAAAAGATTTAAATTCGGTTACCATGGCAACCATTTATTTCTCCTATCTTTCCTATGAAGCACAAGAGTAAAGTGTGCTTCAAACAATTTTGAGGGCAAAACGAGAATATACATTTTAAAGAGCATCTAAAAAATAATTGATTTTTGAATTTTAATCAAAATCGTTAGAGCGAATTTTGAGAAAATCGAAAAAAACTGAAAAAGTACATCAGTAAAGTACTAGTACTTTTTGGCCGATTTTGATTAAAAGCTTATTTTGTCGGTCCCGGGGGTGTTTAACTTAAATATAAAATTTCAGCCTCATAGCTCAATTCCTTCATGCTTAAAATTGAACACACACAGACACACACACACACACACAACAGACAGACAGACCATGTCGCGAAAACCACTTTTTTGGATTCAGGGGACCTCAAAACGTGAAGATCCATCAAAATCTCGACATCGAATTTTTGACATGAATCCAATACTTTCTCTCTATATATATATTACATATATACATAGGTAAGAGAAAGTAAA
>JAKCPI010011108.1:0-10366 GCA_023213315.1 Euborellia annulipes | reverse complement strand
TAATCAAAACAAATGATTGTTTCGAATTTTATAATTTATTCTAGATTCTGTACAGTAATTAACAGTTTCGGAGTTCAATTGTCTCCATCCTCAGGCTGTAACAAAGATTTTATATTTATTTACTTTCTGAACATGCGACAATATTCTCTTTATAAATACCATTTAAAATTGTATAATGTTAATATCTGCTTCCATATCTCCTTTAATCAACATACACAGCCACTACTTACCAGTGCATCTCATCTTAATGTTAACCTAAATAAATTTTTTTTATAAAATCGATTGTCATCGAAGTCAATTGATAAAAATATTTAATATTAAAATTTCTTTCAAAATTAATTAACATTTCTTTTTATTCATCTATTTTTAAATTTATCTATTTTAATCATCTTAAAGTACCTTGCAATTTTTAAATCCTATGCTTTTAGTAAACAAATGTAAAATCTGTGTTACAGCCTGAGGATGGAGACAATTGAATTCCCAAACTGTTAATTACTGTACAGAATCCAGACGCTTAGCAATAAATTATAAAATTCGAAACAATCATTTGTTTTGATACTCCTGATTAAGACCTACATGGATCTAAGAGTAAACTTCCAGATTAAAATCGATTAATTTAAAATTTTTATTTATTTTTTTCATTCTCTTACATATATACAGTGTATGTTAATATGCCAAAAAAAACTAAAAGTGTTCTGTGCTTGTCACATCAGATTTTGGCTGCAGAGGTCATTTGACTTTGATAAATTTATTTATTATTTATATTATACAGTATCGATGGCTTCCGGCGGGCATTCAATGGTCTTTTTTTTTCAGGGGCCACCTATAAAAATTGCTTTTTTTTTAACACTCACACTTTTTTCTCATTCACACACACATACACACAGTCTTTTCGGCAACTTAGGCCATTTAAGACTTTAAACGATACTCGTATTTGTATAATATATATTTATTTGGGATCCAGGCATTCTTATTTAAGCCATTTGGTATCCAAGTGGCTTAAATAAAATCATCGGACTGCCTGGGGTCCGAACCCGCGACTTTTGGTATACGAGGTTAGCACGCTAACCTCTACTTGGCGTAGACCAAGCCCCGAGGGCTAAAAATTGCTTGGAAAGCACATTTTCTCAAGTTCAGTTGTCAGGATTAGCTTTAATTTATATTTTCTAAAACTAAATTTTGCACAGCTATTAGGAGAATCTGCTTAAAAAAAGCTTGTAGATATATTGAATATTTTTATAGGATATTCGTATATCTAAAGAATATATTATGTATAGCAAAAAAAAGCAAGTTTCCGTCTCTCTCAGCACTCGACCCACATATTCTATCAAATTCATAAATATTTATTATACATTTTCAAATTGAATGGAAACATTTAAGTTTTTTTTTTTTTTTTTTTACGTTATTTGATAAATTAATAATGATCACAAACGAGATTCGAATGCAAATTGGGTTAATTATATTTGCGAATATTATTTGTAAATCACCTCTAGCCTACTAATAGGTTTTAATTATACCATTTGTGGATTAACATTTTAATTTAGTATTTCAGTTTTGAGATATCAAAGATATAATTTAATTATATGTGTATGAATAAATAAAAAATTCGATTTGTTGGATAAATTCACACAATTTAGCATAAATAATTGCATTTTTTCATTATTTAAAGCTTTATTTAAAAAAATAAATTACACTTTTAATCGTTTTGAACAAAAAGCAAGCCAACATTTGAACTCAATTTATAGCCTAGAAAGGCTTGACAAAATTGAGAAGAAATTTATAGTAAAGAAATTGGATACTGATTGAGATTGAAGACTCTTTTTCTTAGTCAGCAATCTTCGTTATGATAGAACTGCGCGAACTGCGCTGCTTTATTTAACAAAACAATTGTTCATTGAATTTGTAAGAAAATTGTTTTCTTTTGAATTTCTTTTTATACATTTATTGAAAAAAATGGTAACAGAATCATCATTCAAAGATTTTTAAAAATTATATATATTCGCTGTTAGAAATATTGAAGCACATTTCCCTGAAATAATGCATGTGAGAAGGTATAAAAAAAAATTCAACTTCCTAATCCACTATCAGCTGCTACTTCAAGAAATATTTACGTGAGTATCAATATAAGAGAAGAATAGGTCTTTAAATCTAACTATCCTTAAATGTATAGCCTATTTATTATAATATTGTTAGATTATAGACAAGCGATTTCTATGTGGAGCCAAATTTCAGAATAAACAACAAATAAAGGGTGTAAAATTATTATAATATTGTTTCTAATTGAATACTAATAATATTACCATAGTAGTGCTCTGTGGATGACCCTTACCGGGATCTAAAAGTCATCATGAAGCTTTTTTTGTGGCGCCAACATAGGAAGAAAGAGGGCTAGAAAATTTGAGAATTAGATATCAAAATTTTTACCAAAATGAAATTAGAATAATTAAATTATTATTTGTCGTAGCCTCCTCTGGCAAAGACTCTTAGGTTGGTTTCACACGGGGCGGATTTGAGGCAACTATTGTAGTTGACTCGACTAGTTGCCTGGAAATTGACTGCCGTCTGAAGACTCGTGTTCACTCGAGGCAACTAGTGTAATCAACTGCTCTCCCCGTCAGAGTCAGATCGACAAATCGTTCTATATCAAAATATTTTTTTCTCCATATTCTATGCAATCCGCTAGTCAACTAGTTGACTAATGTGAAAGACTTAATTGCGCGTAGTGCATTTTTAGTTGAATTGAGTTGATTCATCCAGTGAGGAGGAGGCACATGTGCCTGGCGAGAATCCGCCAGGCGTAAAAGTTGACTGCGTGTGAAAGGGGCCAGGCGGATTCCATTCATTTTTCCGTTGCATTTGCCCGGTCAACTAGTGGAATCAACTAGTTGCCTCGAATCCACCTCGTGGGAAAACAGCTTTATACTAAAATCGCAAATTAAACAACGAGGAGCCTATTCCTACGGGAAATGAGATGATCTTGAGAAAAACATAAATTTTCAGTTTGATTTCTATTATACAGTACAATTCAGGTACAGTGAGGGACAATATTAAGTCGCACCCATGCGTTTTCTAATTGTGATTATTTAATTGTTTAGAAAAAAATCTGGTGTGACTGGCGCACAGCACACAACTTTCTCTTACCTTCGGTAATCGAAAGTTGTGTTCTGTGCTTGTCACACCAGATTTTTGTGTCGACATATATTTAGTTCCCGACAGTACGGAACATTTGAATTCAAATGTAAAATTTATAAGTGTGGGAAAATATTTATATTTTGTTACCATGGCAACCATTTTTCCTATCTTTTCTATGGAGTACAAGAGTAAAGTGGTCTTCAGAAGATTTCAATTGCGAAATGAGAATATACATTTTAAAGAGCATCTAAAAAATAATTGATTTTTGAATTAAAAAAAAATCGTTGGAGCAAATTTTGAGAAAATCGAAAAAAACTGAAAAACTACATCAGTAAAGTACTAGTACTCTTTGGCCGATTTTGATTAAAAGCTTATTTTCCCGGTCCCGGGAGATGTTTAACTTAAATATAAAATTTCAACCTCGTAGCTCAATTCCTTCATGCTTAAAATTGAACACACACACACCCACCCACCCACCCACACACACACACACACACACACACACAGACAGGCCATGTCGCAAAAACCACTTTTTTTGGATTCAGGGGACCTCAAAACGTGAAGATCCATCAAAATCTCGACATCGAATTTTTGACATGAATCCAATACTTTCTCTCTATATATATATTACATATATACATAGGTAAGAGAAAGGTAAAAATGTTATATAATCTTTAATGGGAACTTTCATGGCTTAAACCTAGAAAATTTCCAATAAAGATTTTCATTTACTTTTAAACGATGGAATAATCACAAGTAGAAAAGGCATGGGTGGGAATTAATATTGTCTTTCACTGTACATTGAGCGCCACAAATTAAGTCCCCACCTGGAGCCTTAAGTATGTGGTATAAAATGAAATAATTTAAATGACCGAAAAGGTAAAATAAAATCTGGTATTGATGATTTTATCTTACCTATTCAAATTTAAGTTGGTTCTTTTAATAAATAACTCCTATCCTACTCTCAGTAGCGTAGTCAGGATTTCTGCTTGGGGGGGCCCAAAATTTTTATTAACCCCCCCCCCCCTTCTCCAAGAAACTTCAAGTGGAGAAATTTTTTTTAGATAATATAATAATTATAAATAAAAAACAAATAAAAAAAAAATTTTTTTCTTGAAATAAAAATAATTTTAATACAAAATTCGTAAATATTAGAGATTTTTTTCAATTATTTATAAGTTTTTTGTTAGATTTTAGAATTTATGAGAGTTAATAAAATAATTATTTAAAAAAAAAAATCATTAGGGAAAACAATAGGTATTTTTTTGTTTTGGAGAAGGCTTTAGGGGGGGGGGGCCCGGCCCCCGCCCCCCCCCCCCTGAATACGCCATTGCCTACTCTGTAAATTTAAAAATAATTATTTTTTTAAGAAAAAAGATTTCTTTTCATAAGAGAAGATTTTGCTTTAACTTTAAAATGTATAGTTAAATGATTTGCCAATTTATAATTGGACCATAATATAAGATAAGAGATGATGAGGTGAGTTTAGAATATAATTATTAAGTGGAAGGTTTTAGGAGACGAAGGATTATTAACTAAATAATTAGTGAAGAAAATTAGGCGATAATTAAAGACTACGACATCGGTTCAAATTTGAAGGCGAAATAACAGCAATATATATATAATATAATATTATTATAGTATAACCATGTTGAATAAAATTAAGAGACAATCTACGTAGTTTAAATTGAATTGAATTAAGAGCTTCAACGATGAAAATTAAAAAAAAATCACTTTGGCTTGTTTTAAATTAAATTATATAAATATAAAACTTAGATAATTTTCAATCAGTATTAAAAAAAATCTGGTGTGACTGGCGCAAAGCACACAACTTTCTCTTACCCTTTGGTTCACACACAGACCATGTAGCGAAAACCACTTTTTTTGGATTCAGGGGCCCTCAAAACGTGTATATCCATCAAAATCTCGACATCGAATGTTTGGCATGAATAGAGGAAGTAAAAAGGGGCTTACATCTTGGAATACGTCTTTGGCAACCATGAGTTACTCGAGATAAGGCATTTATTCAATTTACTTGGCTCTAAAATTAGCCACTTGCTTTTTTTCTGTCCCATCTAATAAGCCAAATCCAAAAATCTGATTTAATCAAATTTTTCGGGATTTAACTTCAATTATTTGCAATCAATTCAAAAGTCGATAAAATAAAAATTATAGAGTATTTAATTTTCATTTACTTTCATTAAATATCAGAATGATCATCTTTGAGGACGTAAGGCACGATTCTGTAGCCTGGAGTTGGTGTGACGAGGTCAAACTAATAACAATAATAATAATTCAAAAAGATTTTAGCGAAATTTCCCTCTAACATTTTCTTCTTCTTGTAAGATCTAAAATAATAAAATTTTAGGGAAGAATTTAAAGCAATAAAAAAGATACGATATCCCTTTTAGTAAAAGAGCGAAGAGAAAAGGAAAAAGGGAGAAAGCAAAATATTATAAAATTCAAATATTAGACTAAAGATTATCATTATAAAAATATATAATAGACGATGCATCTGATATTCAGATCACGTCTTATTTCCTCAAGAATTTTAAAATCTCATTAGAATATGTCGTCGTGGGGTTCATTTAAATAAAATGGGAAAGGAGGAGGAATATTTTTTCCCGATGTTGGTTGGACGTTTGTTGACACAGGACTTGTGTCCCTGATTGTTTTTTGCAGAGCTCATGGCGATGCAGCATCTGCAGACGAAGGGCGCAATCGAGAGCGCAACCCGTTGCCCAGCAAGACTCGACTGACAGCCTCTTAGAAGTGCCTGTACTTGAAGCACTTCAAAGAAGACACTCCGATGTCAAGATTGGAGGGTCTAGCACTTTAAATCTCACACCAGGTAGATCTTGAATAATAAATATTATTTTATGCTTAAGGATTAATTAATAAAATTCTTTATTTAGGCGGTACTGGCGGTGGTGGGACAGGCTTAGCCCCGCCTCGTACTCCAGAATTACGTCGTCACTCTGACGTCTCTCCAGCCTCACTCAAAGAGCTCGAAAAGGTAGCTGGTGATAGACGTGAAGAATTGCGTTGGGAACGAGAGCTTGAATGGCGTCAGTACGGAAAATCGAGAACATCGAGTCCAACTGTTGAACGTCGTCCGTTGCCAGGGTCAGAGCCCTCACACCGAGCTCTACCCTCCAAGCCTTCCGCCTCCACTGGTATGTATGCCATCTGAAAAATCTGGTGTGACTGGCGCACAGCACACTACTTTCTCTTACCTTCGGTAATCGAAAGTTGTGTACTGTGCTTGTCACACCAGATTTTTTGTGTCGACATGTATTTAGTTTCCGACAGTAGGGTACAATTGAATTCAAGATGTAAAATTTTTAAGTATGGGAAAATATTTATATTTTGATATCATGGCAACCATTTCTCCTATCTTTTCTATGGAGTACAAGAGTAAAGTGGTCTTCAGAAGAGTTCAATCACAAAATGAGAATATACATTTTATAGAGAATCTAAAAAATAATTGATTTTTGAATTTAAAAAAAAATCGTTGGAGCAAATTTTGAGAAAATCGAAAAAAACTGAAAAAGTGAATCAGTAAAGTGCTAGTACTTTTTGGTCGATTTTGTTCAAAAGCTTCGTGTCACGTCCCATGGGGGTGCCTAACTTAAATATACAATTTCAACCTCCTAGCTCTTTTCGTTCTTGAGATATTTTGTTCACAGACACACAGACACACACACAGACACACAGACAGACAGACAGACCATGTCGCGAAAACCACTTTTTTGGATTCAGGGGACCTCAAAACGTGAAGATCCATCAAAATCTCGACATCGAATTTTTGACATGAATCCAATACTTTCTCTCTATATATATATTACATATATACATAGGTAAGAGAAAGTAAAAATATGAGTTCAAGTACAGTGCTTCTTAAACTTTTTGAAGTCGCGGCCCCTTGGAGCCCAAGTCAATATCTCACGGCCCCCCCTTTTTTTTAATTTCACATTGGTTAAAAAACTATTATAATTTTGAATTTCGTATATGCATAGGCCCTACACTAACTCAGTGGTTTCCAAACTTTATGTTACCACGCCTTCTTTAAAAATATTTAATCGTAACCTCCCCCCCCCCTATTTTATAAAATAAAACAACAAAAAAGTGGGCCGTACCTCAAAAAAGGTTGGGAATCACTGAGTTAGACCATAGGAATAGTGGCAAAGAATTTGTATTCTTTCATATAATGATGAATATAAGGAACAGCCTGGTGGATATTATTGAGAAGGATAAAGATAAATAAAAAAAAATCTGTTGTGATTGGTCGCACCAGATTTTTTTGTCTCGACATATATTTAGTTCCCGGACAGGGGTGGCCTCAAATGTCGGAAAAAACTTAAAAAATAATTTTTCCTCTCTCTCGTAATAACACCATATTTAGTTGTTAATTTTGAAGGCTAGCTCAGAGGTAGAGTTCTTGTCTCTTGGAAATTTACAAACGTATCTAGCCAAGTTTTTTGAAATGGATTGAATTCAAGGAATATGTTAAAAGTTTGAATCTTTTGAAGGGAAAAGCATTTTTCTAATTAATTAAAATCTAGACGTTTAAAGTTAGCCTCGGGGAATTAATTCTTTATTTATAATTTCCCAAGAGATCCTTAAGACCTTTTTTCAAAGGTCAGTTTCTCTGAATATGACATAAATAAATATTCAAATCACCGAAAATTTCAAAAAATACCAACTCTCAAATATTCATAATTCCTCAGGCTCAAAGAAATTATTTATTAATAAAGGATTTAATAATATTTTATTTTTTTCTAGTTCATTTATTAGTAGGCTTCTACAATAATAATAAAAGACAGGTTAAGTAAATTTAATTTTCATGTCTTAATTTTATTTGAAGCTTTATGAATTTAGTATTAGCAGAGCGAAAAACTGTTACTGTCTGAACTTTCTCTCTAACGAAATTATCCGCATTATGAGTTTTTTTTTTTTGGTCATCCAATATTAAGCCCAGCAAAAAACAAAAAGAGAAAAATTTATTTCTATCCCATAAATTCCGAATTTTCTAATTAAAATTAAATACTTTCAAGTTGTAAAGTTTCATTTATTAAAGTAATTAAAATAAACTTTAATCTAGTAAAATTCCAAACGATTAAATTACATACATATACATGTATACGTTGTGGGATTATATTTGGGGGCTAGAATTTTTTTTTTTTTTATAAATTAACAAATTCAGTTCTGTGAAAGGGGAATATTAAAAAGTAGGTCTATCTCTACCAATTAAAACCATGCCCTCGGGGCATGGCGTAGAGGTTAGCGTGCTAACCTCATATACCAAACGTCGCGGGTTCGGACCCCAGGCAGTCCGATGATTTTATTTAAGCCAATTGGATACCAAATGGCTTAAATAAGAATGCCTGGACCCCTAATAGATAAATTATTTAATAACGGATATCGTCAAAGTCTTATATGGCCTGAGTTGCCGAAAAGACTGTATGAATGTGTGTGTGAGTGTGAGTGTGAATGAGAAAAAAGTGTGAATGTTTTTTTATTTAAAAAAAAAAAAAAAAAAAATTAAAACCATGATGACCGCGTCTCGTATATTCATAAATGAATTAATTTAAAGATGTTAAATATATCTGATTTCCTAAAAAAAATACCTGAATTACGTGAACAGTTTTATAATGAGATAAATAATTGAGAATTCACACAAAATCGTCTACCTAATGTGTTTTCCACCACTAAATCTACCTCCGATTAGACTGAAACTTTATATTTCTATGTAATCCAACTGCATATTTTTAAAAGGTAACTCCTTAAAAAAATTTAGGTAATTCAAAGTTAGAATCTCTTTAGAGCACATTTCTACTAAAATTTAATTTTCTCTATAGCTCTAAAACTAGACGTGATAGGGCAAAACTGATGACACTTTTGGAAACAGTGCTACCCATATTCTCAGGAATAGCTTCAAATACCCTGACAACAAAATCATTGTACCCCTGAGTTATATATATTAGAAAACAACAGTAGCCTTTCTTTCTAAGCCTGTAATTATCGCCTAACGACCTCTCACTATTAAAAAGAGACTTTATATTCGTGAAACAATACAAATATTTTATTTTAATCTTGGCCTCGGTAAATAAAATCGTTTGGTTAGCATGAGTAAAATATATTAGACATATACGTAACTAAATAAATAATTACTGTACTCTATAAATAAATAAATAAATATGAATATAAATATCTAATCAAATAAATAGATAAAAGTGATCCCCTCCCTATAGCTAGCAGGACCAGAGAGAAAATAAATTTAAAAAAATTAATAAAATAGGATCTCGTTTATAAATTTAAATTGACAAGAAATTAAGGTGCGCGTCTCGAAAAACGGTTAGAACACTATTGACTACCGAGTTACTCGAGGCGGCAAGAGATGGCGTTAGTTTTCCCATAGGAATACAAGGGATTTATTCCATTTCATTTTAAAGTTTCCAGCTAATTAATTAAGGGTAGAAAATTAATTATTTTTTAACACAATGATTACTAATTTAATTATCTTCAACTTATAGAGCGAATTTTTTAAAAATATCTTTTATTTAAATTAATGCGATTAATCTAAAAAAAAATTTATTTTTTCGAAAATAAAAAAAGGGCTTCTACAAGTTGTAGATATTTTAAATAGCTTTAATTAAAAAAAATTTGAGGTCGATAGCTTCAAAATTGTGGTCGCTGGAAACTCCCAAAATTAGCACCCCGAGACGCGCACTTTAAAAAAAAGAAACTAAAATAAATAAATAAATCAAGCAAAATTTTTTGGTTTCATAGATCATCGGTAACGTAATCGCTTGCGTCCTCATCTACTCCTTATTAATTAATTTATTCTAGAGATTTTTAAATACAATTTTTTTTTTTTTTCAGTTATTGTATTTATTTGAAATTAACCTAAAAATTACTCTTTAAAACTTTTCTCATTTTAAGAATCTGTTAAAATATACAGAAACCTTTTTTTTTTAAACGACAGGAGCGGCTGGATGCGTCAGCTGCTAGAGTCATTAACGCCTCTCTATTGCGGAAAGAATGGGACCATTTAGTACTAAATAAAGGCAATTAGCAAGGTCTTAAGATTGTGGACATGGAACGAGCAAAAACCCTTTGACCACACCCAGAGGGCTTGGCGAATAATTATATTATATCAATAACACTTTGCGAATTAATTAAAATACTAAAACTAAAATGCAAATAATTACTTTCTCTTACCTCTGTATAT